>OW121719.1:0-20000 GCA_933228805.2 Hipparchia semele
ACCTAACCTAACCTAACCTAACCTAACCTAACCTAACCTAACCTAACCTAACCTAACCTAACCTAACCTAACCTAACCTAACCTAACCTAACCTAACCTAACCTAACCTAACCTAACCTAACCTAACCTAACCTAACCTAACCTAACCTAACCTAACCTAACCTAACCTAACCTAACCTAACCTAACCTAACCTAACCTAACCTAACCTAACCTAACCTAACCTAACCTAACCTAACCTAACCTAACCTAACCTAACCTAACCTAACCTAACCTAACCTAACCTAACCTAACCTAACCTAACCTAACCTAACCTAACCTAACCTAACCTAACCTAACCTAACCTAACCTAACCTAACCTAACCTAACCTAACCTAACCTAACCTAACCTAACCTAACCTAACCTAACCTAACCTAACCTAACCTAACCTAACCTAACCTAACCTAACCTAACCTAACCTAACCTAACCTAACCTAACCTAACCTAACCTAACCTAACCTAACCTAACCTAACCTAACCTAACCTAACCTAACCTAACCTAACCTAACCTAACCTAACCTAACCTAACCTAACCTAACCTAACCTAACCTAACCTAACCTAACCTAACCTAACCTAACCTAACCTAACCTAACCTAACCTAACCTAACCTAACCTAACCTAACCTAACCTAACCTAACCTAACCTAACCTAACCTAACCTAACCTAACCTAACCTAACCTAACCTAACCTAACCTAACCTAACCTAACCTAACCTAACCTAACCTAACCTAACCTAACCTAACCTAACCTAACCTAACCTAACCTAACCTAACCTAACCTAACCTAACCTAACCTAACCTAACCTAACCTAACCTAACCTAACCTAACCTAACCTAACCTAACCTAACCTAACCTAACCTAACCTAACCTAACCTAACCTAACCTAACCTAACCTAACCTAACCTAACCTAACCTAACCTAACCTAACCTAACCTAACCTAACCTAACCTAACCTAACCTAACCTAACCTAACCTAACCTAACCTAACCTAACCTAACCTAACCTAACCTAACCTAACCTAACCTAACCTAACCTAACCTAACCTAACCTAACCTAACCTAACCTAACCTAACCTAACCTAACCTAACCTAACCTAACCTAACCTAACCTAACCTAACCTAACCTAACCTAACCTAACCTAACCTAACCTAACCTAACCTAACCTAACCTAACCTAACCTAACCTAACCTAACCTAACCTAACCTAACCTAACCTAACCTAACCTAACCTAACCTAACCTAACCTAACCTAACCTAACCTAACCTAACCTAACCTAACCTAACCTAACCTAACCTAACCTAACCTAACCTAACCTAACCTAACCTAACCTAACCTAACCTAACCTAACCTAACCTAACCTAACCTAACCTAACCTAACCTAACCTAACCTAACCTAACCTAACCTAACCTAACCTAACCTAACCTAACCTAACCTAACCTAACCTAACCTAACCTAACCTAACCTAACCTAACCTAACCTAACCTAACCTAACCTAACCTAACCTAACCTAACCTAACCTAACCTAACCTAACCTAACCTAACCTAACCTAACCTAACCTAACCTAACCTAACCTAACCTAACCTAACCTAACCTAACCTAACCTAACCTAACCTAACCTAACCTAACCTAACCTAACCTAACCTAACCTAACCTAACCTAACCTAACCTAACCTAACCTAACCTAACCTAACCTAACCTAACCTAACCTAACCTAACCTAACCTAACCTAACCTAACCTAACCTAACCTAACCTAACCTAACCTAACCTAACCTAACCTAACCTAACCTAACCTAACCTAACCTAACCTAACCTAACCTAACCTAACCTAACCTAACCTAACCTAACCTAACCTAACCTAACCTAACCTAACCTAACCTAACCTAACCTAACCTAACCTAACCTAACCTAACCTAACCTAACCTAACCTAACCTAACCTAACCTAACCTAACCTAACCTAACCTAACCTAACCTAACCTAACCTAACCTAACCTAACCTAACCTAACCTAACCTAACCTAACCTAACCTAACCTAACCTAACCTAACCTAACCTAACCTAACCTAACCTAACCTAACCTAACCTAACCTAACCTAACCTAACCTAACCTAACCTAACCTAACCTAACCTAACCTAACCTAACCTAACCTAACCTAACCTAACCTAACCTAACCTAACCTAACCTAACCTAACCTAACCTAACCTAACCTAACCTAACCTAACCTAACCTAACCTAACCTAACCTAACCTAACCTAACCTAACCTAACCTAACCTAACCTAACCTAACCTAACCTAACCTAACCTAACCTAACCTAACCTAACCTAACCTAACCTAACCTAACCTAACCTAACCTAACCTAACCTAACCTAACCTAACCTAACCTAACCTAACCTAACCTAACCTAACCTAACCTAACCTAACCTAACCTAACCTAACCTAACCTAACCTAACCTAACCTAACCTAACCTAACCTAACCTAACCTAACCTAACCTAACCTAACCTAACCTAACCTAACCTAACCTAACCTAACCTAACCTAACCTAACCTAACCTAACCTAACCTAACCTAACCTAACCTAACCTAACCTAACCTAACCTAACCTAACCTAACCTAACCTAACCTAACCTAACCTAACCTAACCTAACCTAACCTAACCTAACCTAACCTAACCTAACCTAACCTAACCTAACCTAACCTAACCTAACCTAACCTAACCTAACCTAACCTAACCTAACCTAACCTAACCTAACCTAACCTAACCTAACCTAACCTAACCTAACCTAACCTAACCTAACCTAACCTAACCTAACCTAACCTAACCTAACCTAACCTAACCTAACCTAACCTAACCTAACCTAACCTAACCTAACCTAACCTAACCTAACCTAACCTAACCTAACCTAACCTAACCTAACCTAACCTAACCTAACCTAACCTAACCTAACCTAACCTAACCTAACCTAACCTAACCTAACCTAACCTAACCTAACCTAACCTAACCTAACCTAACCTAACCTAACCTAACCTAACCTAACCTAACCTAACCTAACCTAACCTAACCTAACCTAACCTAACCTAACCTAACCTAACCTAACCTAACCTAACCTAACCTAACCTAACCTAACCTAACCTAACCTAACCTAACCTAACCTAACCTAACCTAACCTAACCTAACCTAACCTAACCTAACCTAACCTAACCTAACCTAACCTAACCTAACCTAACCTAACCTAACCTAACCTAACCTAACCTAACCTAACCTAACCTAACCTAACCTAACCTAACCTAACCTAACCTAACCTAACCTAACCTAACCTAACCTAACCTAACCTAACCTAACCTAACCTAACCTAACCTAACCTAACCTAACCTAACCTAACCTAACCTAACCTAACCTAACCTAACCTAACCTAACCTAACCTAACCTAACCTAACCTAACCTAACCTAACCTAACCTAACCTAACCTAACCTAACCTAACCTAACCTAACCTAACCTAACCTAACCTAACCTAACCTAACCTAACCTAACCTAACCTAACCTAACCTAACCTAACCTAACCTAACCTAACCTAACCTAACCTAACCTAACCTAACCTAACCTAACCTAACCTAACCTAACCTAACCTAACCTAACCTAACCTAACCTAACCTAACCTAACCTAACCTAACCTAACCTAACCTAACCTAACCTAACCTAACCTAACCTAACCTAACCTAACCTAACCTAACCTAACCTAACCTAACCTAACCTAACCTAACCTAACCTAACCTAACCTAACCTAACCTAACCTAACCTAACCTAACCTAACCTAACCTAACCTAACCTAACCTAACCTAACCTAACCTAACCTAACCTAACCTAACCTAACCTAACCTAACCTAACCTAACCTAACCTAACCTAACCTAACCTAACCTAACCTAACCTAACCTAACCTAACCTAACCTAACCTAACCTAACCTAACCTAACCTAACCTAACCTAACCTAACCTAACCTAACCTAACCTAACCTAACCTAACCTAACCTAACCTAACCTAACCTAACCTAACCTAACCTAACCTAACCTAACCTAACCTAACCTAACCTAACCTAACCTAACCTAACCTAACCTAACCTAACCTAACCTAACCTAACCTAACCTAACCTAACCTAACCTAACCTAACCTAACCTAACCTAACCTAACCTAACCTAACCTAACCTAACCTAACCTAACCTAACCTAACCTAACCTAACCTAACCTAACCTAACCTAACCTAACCTAACCTAACCTAACCTAACCTAACCTAACCTAACCTAACCTAACCTAACCTAACCTAACCTAACCTAACCTAACCTAACCTAACCTAACCTAACCTAACCTAACCTAACCTAACCTAACCTAACCTAACCTAACCTAACCTAACCTAACCTAACCTAACCTAACCTAACCTAACCTAACCTAACCTAACCTAACCTAACCTAACCTAACCTAACCTAACCTAACCTAACCTAACCTAACCTAACCTAACCTAACCTAACCTAACCTAACCTAACCTAACCTAACCTAACCTAACCTAACCTAACCTAACCTAACCTAACCTAACCTAACCTAACCTAACCTAACCTAACCTAACCTAACCTAACCTAACCTAACCTAACCTAACCTAACCTAACCTAACCTAACCTAACCTAACCTAACCTAACCTAACCTAACCTAACCTAACCTAACCTAACCTAACCTAACCTAACCTAACCTAACCTAACCTAACCTAACCTAACCTAACCTAACCTAACCTAACCTAACCTAACCTAACCTAACCTAACCTAACCTAACCTAACCTAACCTAACCTAACCTAACCTAACCTAACCTAACCTAACCTAACCTAACCTAACCTAACCTAACCTAACCTAACCTAACCTAACCTAACCTAACCTAACCTAACCTAACCTAACCTAACCTAACCTAACCTAACCTAACCTAACCTAACCTAACCTAACCTAACCTAACCTAACCTAACCTAACCTAACCTAACCTAACCTAACCTAACCTAACCTAACCTAACCTAACCTAACCTAACCTAACCTAACCTAACCTAACCTAACCTAACCTAACCTAACCTAACCTAACCTAACCTAACCTAACCTAACCTAACCTAACCTAACCTAACCTAACCTAACCTAACCTAACCTAACCTAACCTAACCTAACCTAACCTAACCTAACCTAACCTAACCTAACCTAACCTAACCTAACCTAACCTAACCTAACCTAACCTAACCTAACCTAACCTAACCTAACCTAACCTAACCTAACCTAACCTAACCTAACCTAACCTAACCTAACCTAACCTAACCTAACCTAACCTAACCTAACCTAACCTAACCTAACCTAACCTAACCTAACCTAACCTAACCTAACCTAACCTAACCTAACCTAACCTAACCTAACCTAACCTAACCTAACCTAACCTAACCTAACCTAACCTAACCTAACCTAACCTAACCTAACCTAACCTAACCTAACCTAACCTAACCTAACCTAACCTAACCTAACCTAACCTAACCTAACCTAACCTAACCTAACCTAACCTAACCTAACCTAACCTAACCTAACCTAACCTAACCTAACCTAACCTAACCTAACCTAACCTAACCTAACCTAACCTAACCTAACCTAACCTAACCTAACCTAACCTAACCTAACCTAACCTAACCTAACCTAACCTAACCTAACCTAACCTAACCTAACCTAACCTAACCTAACCTAACCTAACCTAACCTAACCTAACCTAACCTAACCTAACCTAACCTAACCTAACCTAACCTAACCTAACCTAACCTAACCTAACCTAACCTAACCTAACCTAACCTAACCTAACCTAACCTAACCTAACCTAACCTAACCTAACCTAACCTAACCTAACCTAACCTAACCTAACCTAACCTAACCTAACCTAACCTAACCTAACCTAACCTAACCTAACCTAACCTAACCTAACCTAACCTAACCTAACCTAACCTAACCTAACCTAACCTAACCTAACCTAACCTAACCTAACCTAACCTAACCTAACCTAACCTAACCTAACCTAACCTAACCTAACCTAACCTAACCTAACCTAACCTAACCTAACCTAACCTAACCTAACCTAACCTAACCTAACCTAACCTAACCTAACCTAACCTAACCTAACCTAACCTAACCTAACCTAACCTAACCTAACCTAACCTAACCTAACCTAACCTAACCTAACCTAACCTAACCTAACCTAACCTAACCTAACCTAACCTAACCTAACCTAACCTAACCTAACCTAACCTAACCTAACCTAACCTAACCTAACCTAACCTAACCTAACCTAACCTAACCTAACCTAACCTAACCTAACCTAACCTAACCTAACCTAACCTAACCTAACCTAACCTAACCTAACCTAACCTAACCTAACCTAACCTAACCTAACCTAACCTAACCTAACCTAACCTAACCTAACCTAACCTAACCTAACCTAACCTAACCTAACCTAACCTAACCTAACCTAACCTAACCTAACCTAACCTAACCTAACCTAACCTAACCTAACCTAACCTAACCTAACCTAACCTAACCTAACCTAACCTAACCTAACCTAACCTAACCTAACCTAACCTAACCTAACCTAACCTAACCTAACCTAACCTAACCTAACCTAACCTAACCTAACCTAACCTAACCTAACCTAACCTAACCTAACCTAACCTAACCTAACCTAACCTAACCTAACCTAACCTAACCTAACCTAACCTAACCTAACCTAACCTAACCTAACCTAACCTAACCTAACCTAACCTAACCTAACCTAACCTAACCTAACCTAACCTAACCTAACCTAACCTAACCTAACCTAACCTAACCTAACCTAACCTAACCTAACCTAACCTAACCTAACCTAACCTAACCTAACCTAACCTAACCTAACCTAACCTAACCTAACCTAACCTAACCTAACCTAACCTAACCTAACCTAACCTAACCTAACCTAACCTAACCTAACCTAACCTAACCTAACCTAACCTAACCTAACCTAACCTAACCTAACCTAACCTAACCTAACCTAACCTAACCTAACCTAACCTAACCTAACCTAACCTAACCTAACCTAACCTAACCTAACCTAACCTAACCTAACCTAACCTAACCTAACCTAACCTAACCTAACCTAACCTAACCTAACCTAACCTAACCTAACCTAACCTAACCTAACCTAACCTAACCTAACCTAACCTAACCTAACCTAACCTAACCTAACCTAACCTAACCTAACCTAACCTAACCTAACCTAACCTAACCTAACCTAACCTAACCTAACCTAACCTAACCTAACCTAACCTAACCTAACCTAACCTAACCTAACCTAACCTAACCTAACCTAACCTAACCTAACCTAACCTAACCTAACCTAACCTAACCTAACCTAACCTAACCTAACCTAACCTAACCTAACCTAACCTAACCTATCCTAACCTAACCTAACCTAACCTAACCTAACCTAACCTAACCTAACCTAACCTAACCTAACCTAACCTAACCTAACCTAACCTAACCTAACCTAACCTAACCTAACCTAACCTAACCTAACCTAACCTAACCTAACCTAACCTAACCTAACCTAACCTAACCTAACCTAACCTAACCTAACCTAACCTAACCTAACCTAACCTAACCTAACCTAACCTAACCTAACCTAACCTAACCTAACCTAACCTAACCTAACCTAACCTAACCTAACCTAACCTAACCTAACCTAACCTAACCTAACCTAACCTAACCTAACCTAACCTAACCTAACCTAACCTAACCTAACCTAACCTAACCTAACCTAACCTAACCTAACCTAACCTAACCTAACCTAACCTAACCTAACCTAACCTAACCTAACCTAACCTAACCTAACCTAACCTAACCTAACCTAACCTAACCTAACCTAACCTAACCTAACCTAACCTAACCTAACCTAACCTAACCTAACCTAACCTAACCTAACCTAACCTAACCTAACCTAACCTAACCTAACCTAACCTAACCTAACCTAACCTAACCTAACCTAACCTAACCTAACCTAACCTAACCTAACCTAACCTAACCTAACCTAACCTAACCTAACCTAACCTAACCTAACCTAACCTAACCTAACCTAACCTAACCTAACCTAACCTAACCTAACCTAACCTAACCTAACCTAACCTAACCTAACCTAACCTAACCTAACCTAACCTAACCTAACCTAACCTAACCTAACCTAACCTAACCTAACCTAACCTAACCTAACCTAACCTAACCTAACCTAACCTAACCTAACCTAACCTAACCTAACCTAACCTAACCTAACCTAACCTAACCTAACCTAACCTAACCTAACCTAACCTAACCTAACCTAACCTAACCTAACCTAACCTAACCTAACCTAACCTAACCTAACCTAACCTAACCTAACCTAACCTAACCTAACCTAACCTAACCTAACCTAACCTAACCTAACCTAACCTAACCTAACCTAACCTAACCTAACCTAACCTAACCTAACCTAACCTAACCTAACCTAACCTAACCTAACCTAACCTAACCTAACCTAACCTAACCTAACCTAACCTAACCTAACCTAACCTAACCTAACCTAACCTAACCTAACCTAACCTAACCTAACCTAACCTAACCTAACCTAACCTAACCTAACCTAACCTAACCTAACCTAACCTAACCTAACCTAACCTAACCTAACCTAACCTAACCTAACCTAACCTAACCTAACCTAACCTAACCTAACCTAACCTAACCTAACCTAACCTAACCTAACCTAACCTAACCTAACCTAACCTAACCTAACCTAACCTAACCTAACCTAACCTAACCTAACCTAACCTAACCTAACCTAACCTAACCTAACCTAACCTAACCTAACCTAACCTAACCTAACCTAACCTAACCTAACCTAACCTAACCTAACCTAACCTAACCTAACCTAACCTAACCTAACCTAACCTAACCTAACCTAACCTAACCTAACCTAACCTAACCTAACCTAACCTAACCTAACCTAACCTAACCTAACCTAACCTAACCTAACCTAACCTAACCTAACCTAACCTAACCTAACCTAACCTAACCTAACCTAACCTAACCTAACCTAACCTAACCTAACCTAACCTAACCTAACCTAACCTAACCTAACCTAACCTAACCTAACCTAACCTAACCTAACCTAACCTAACCTAACCTAACCTAACCTAACCTAACCTAACCTAACCTAACCTAACCTAACCTAACCTAACCTAACCTAACCTAACCTAACCTAACCTAACCTAACCTAACCTAACCTAACCTAACCTAACCTAACCTAACCTAACCTAACCTAACCTAACCTAACCTAACCTAACCTAACCTAACCTAACCTAACCTAACCTAACCTAACCTAACCTAACCTAACCTAACCTAACCTAACCTAACCTAACCTAACCTAACCTAACCTAACCTAACCTAACCTAACCTAACCTAACCTAACCTAACCTAACCTAACCTAACCTAACCTAACCTAACCTAACCTAACCTAACCTAACCTAACCTAACCTAACCTAACCTAACCTAACCTAACCTAACCTAACCTAACCTAACCTAACCTAACCTAACCTAACCTAACCTAACCTAACCTAACCTAACCTAACCTAACCTAACCTAACCTAACCTAACCTAACCTAACCTAACCTAACCTAACCTAACCTAACCTAACCTAACCTAACCTAACCTAACCTAACCTAACCTAACCTAACCTAACCTAACCTAACCTAACCTAACCTAACCTAACCTAACCTAACCTAACCTAACCTAACCTAACCTAACCTAACCTAACCTAACCTAACCTAACCTAACCTAACCTAACCTAACCTAACCTAACCTAACCTAACCTAACCTAACCTAACCTAACCTAACCTAACCTAACCTAACCTAACCTAACCTAACCTAACCTAACCTAACCTAACCTAACCTAACCTAACCTAACCTAACCTAACCTAACCTAACCTAACCTAACCTAACCTAACCTAACCTAACCTAACCTAACCTAACCTAACCTAACCTAACCTAACCTAACCTAACCTAACCTAACCTAACCTAACCTAACCTAACCTAACCTAACCTAACCTAACCTAACCTAACCTAACCTAACCTAACCTAACCTAACCTAACCTAACCTAACCTAACCTAACCTAACCTAACCTAACCTAACCTAACCTAACCTAACCTAACCTAACCTAACCTAACCTAACCTAACCTAACCTAACCTAACCTAACCTAACCTAACCTAACCTAACCTAACCTAACCTAACCTAACCTAACCTAACCTAACCTAACCTAACCTAACCTAACCTAACCTAACCTAACCTAACCTAACCTAACCTAACCTAACCTAACCTAACCTAACCTAACCTAACCTAACCTAACCTAACCTAACCTAACCTAACCTAACCTAACCTAACCTAACCTAACCTAACCTAACCTAACCTAACCTAACCTAACCTAACCTAACCTAACCTAACCTAACCTAACCTAACCTAACCTAACCTAACCTAACCTAACCTAACCTAACCTAACCTAACCTAACCTAACCTAACCTAACCTAACCTAACCTAACCTAACCTAACCTAACCTAACCTAACCTAACCTAACCTAACCTAACCTAACCTAACCTAACCTAACCTAACCTAACCTAACCTAACCTAACCTAACCTAACCTAACCTAACCTAACCTAACCTAACCTAACCTAACCTAACCTAACCTAACCTAACCTAACCTAACCTAACCTAACCTAACCTAACCTAACCTAACCTAACCTAACCTAACCTAACCTAACCTAACCTAACCTAACCTAACCTAACCTAACCTAACCTAACCTAACCTAACCTAACCTAACCTAACCTAACCTAACCTAACCTAACCTAACCTAACCTAACCTAACCTAACCTAACCTAACCTAACCTAACCTAACCTAACCTAACCTAACCTAACCTAACCTAACCTAACCTAACCTAACCTAACCTAACCTAACCTAACCTAACCTAACCTAACCTAACCTAACCTAACCTAACCTAACCTAACCTAACCTAACCTAACCTAACCTAACCTAACCTAACCTAACCTAACCTAACCTAACCTAACCTAACCTAACCTAACCTAACCTAACCTAACCTAACCTAACCTAACCTAACCTAACCTAACCTAACCTAACCTAACCTAACCTAACCTAACCTAACCTAACCTAACCTAACCTAACCTAACCTAACCTAACCTAACCTAACCTAACCTAACCTAACCTAACCTAACCTAACCTAACCTAACCTAACCTAACCTAACCTAACCTAACCTAACCTAACCTAACCTAACCTAACCTAACCTAACCTAACCTAACCTAACCTAACCTAACCTAACCTAACCTAACCTAACCTAACCTAACCTAACCTAACCTAACCTAACCTAACCTAACCTAACCTAACCTAACCTAACCTAACCTAACCTAACCTAACCTAACCTAACCTAACCTAACCTAACCTAACCTAACCTAACCTAACCTAACCTAACCTAACCTAACCTAACCTAACCTAACCTAACCTAACCTAACCTAACCTAACCTAACCTAACCTAACCTAACCTAACCTAACCTAACCTAACCTAACCTAACCTAACCTAACCTAACCTAACCTAACCTAACCTAACCTAACCTAACCTAACCTAACCTAACCTAACCTAACCTAACCTAACCTAACCTAACCTAACCTAACCTAACCTAACCTAACCTAACCTAACCTAACCTAACCTAACCTAACCTAACCTAACCTAACCTAACCTAACCTAACCTAACCTAACCTAACCTAACCTAACCTAACCTAACCTAACCTAACCTAACCTAACCTAACCTAACCTAACCTAACCTAACCTAACCTAACCTAACCTAACCTAACCTAACCTAACCTAACCTAACCTAACCTAACCTAACCTAACCTAACCTAACCTAACCTAACCTAACCTAACCTAACCTAACCTAACCTAACCTAACCTAACCTAACCTAACCTAACCTAACCTAACCTAACCTAACCTAACCTAACCTAACCTAACCTAACCTAACCTAACCTAACCTAACCTAACCTAACCTAACCTAACCTAACCTAACCTAACCTAACCTAACCTAACCTAACCTAACCTAACCTAACCTAACCTAACCTAACCTAACCTAACCTAACCTAACCTAACCTAACCTAACCTAACCTAACCTAACCTAACCTAACCTAACCTAACCTAACCTAACCTAACCTAACCTAACCTAACCTAACCTAACCTAACCTAACCTAACCTAACCTAACCTAACCTAACCTAACCTAACCTAACCTAACCTAACCTAACCTAACCTAACCTAACCTAACCTAACCTAACCTAACCTAACCTAACCTAACCTAACCTAACCTAACCTAACCTAACCTAACCTAACCTAACCTAACCTAACCTAACCTAACCTAACCTAACCTAACCTAACCTAACCTAACCTAACCTAACCTAACCTAACCTAACCTAACCTAACCTAACCTAACCTAACCTAACCTAACCTAACCTAACCTAACCTAACCTAACCTAACCTAACCTAACCTAACCTAACCTAACCTAACCTAACCTAACCTAACCTAACCTAACCTAACCTAACCTAACCTAACCTAACCTAACCTAACCTAACCTAACCTAACCTAACCTAACCTAACCTAACCTAACCTAACCTAACCTAACCTAACCTAACCTAACCTAACCTAACCTAACCTAACCTAACCTAACCTAACCTAACCTAACCTAACCTAACCTAACCTAACCTAACCTAACCTAACCTAACCTAACCTAACCTAACCTAACCTAACCTAACCTAACCTAACCTAACCTAACCTAACCTAACCTAACCTAACCTAACCTAACCTAACCTAACCTAACCTAACCTAACCTAACCTAACCTAACCTAACCTAACCTAACCTAACCTAACCTAACCTAACCTAACCTAACCTAACCTAACCTAACCTAACCTAACCTAACCTAACCTAACCTAACCTAACCTAACCTAACCTAACCTAACCTAACCTAACCTAACCTAACCTAACCTAACCTAACCTAACCTAACCTAACCTAACCTAACCTAACCTAACCTAACCTAACCTAACCTAACCTAACCTAACCTAACCTAACCTAACCTAACCTAACCTAACCTAACCTAACCTAACCTAACCTAACCTAACCTAACCTAACCTAACCTAACCTAACCTAACCTAACCTAACCTAACCTAACCTAACCTAACCTAACCTAACCTAACCTAACCTAACCTAACCTAACCTAACCTAACCTAACCTAACCTAACCTAACCTAACCTAACCTAACCTAACCTAACCTAACCTAACCTAACCTAACCTAACCTAACCTAACCTAACCTAACCTAACCTAACCTAACCTAACCTAACCTAACCTAACCTAACCTAACCTAACCTAACCTAACCTAACCTAACCTAACCTAACCTAACCTAACCTAACCTAACCTAACCTAACCTAACCTAACCTAACCTAACCTAACCTAACCTAACCTAACCTAACCTAACCTAACCTAACCTAACCTAACCTAACCTAACCTAACCTAACCTAACCTAACCTAACCTAACCTAACCTAACCTAACCTAACCTAACCTAACCTAACCTAACCTAACCTAACCTAACCTAACCTAACCTAACCTAACCTAACCTAACCTAACCTAACCTAACCTAACCTAACCTAACCTAACCTAACCTAACCTAACCTAACCTAACCTAACCTAACCTAACCTAACCTAACCTAACCTAACCTAACCTAACCTAACCTAACCTAACCTAACCTAACCTAACCTAACCTAACCTAACCTAACCTAACCTAACCTAACCTAACCTAACCTAACCTAACCTAACCTAACCTAACCTAACCTAACCTAACCTAACCTAACCTAACCTAACCTAACCTAACCTAACCTAACCTAACCTAACCTAACCTAACCTAACCTAACCTAACCTAACCTAACCTAACCTAACCTAACCTAACCTAACCTAACCTAACCTAACCTAACCTAACCTAACCTAACCTAACCTAACCTAACCTAACCTAACCTAACCTAACCTAACCTAACCTAACCTAACCTAACCTAACCTAACCTAACCTAACCTAACCTAACCTAACCTAACCTAACCTAACCTAACCTAACCTAACCTAACCTAACCTAACCTAACCTAACCTAACCTAACCTAACCTAACCTAACCTAACCTAACCTAACCTAACCTAACCTAACCTAACCTAACCTAACCTAACCTAACCTAACCTAACCTAACCTAACCTAACCTAACCTAACCTAACCTAACCTAACCTAACCTAACCTAACCTAACCTAACCTAACCTAACCTAACCTAACCTAACCTAACCTAACCTAACCTAACCTAACCTAACCTAACCTAACCTAACCTAACCTAACCTAACCTAACCTAACCTAACCTAACCTAACCTAACCTAACCTAACCTAACCTAACCTAACCTAACCTAACCTAACCTAACCTAACCTAACCTAACCTAACCTAACCTAACCTAACCTAACCTAACCTAACCTAACCTAACCTAACCTAACCTAACCTAACCTAACCTAACCTAACCTAACCTAACCTAACCTAACCTAACCTAACCTAACCTAACCTAACCTAACCTAACCTAACCTAACCTAACCTAACCTAACCTAACCTAACCTAACCTAACCTAACCTAACCTAACCTAACCTAACCTAACCTAACCTAACCTAACCTAACCTAACCTAACCTAACCTAACCTAACCTAACCTAACCTAACCTAACCTAACCTAACCTAACCTAACCTAACCTAACCTAACCTAACCTAACCTAACCTAACCTAACCTAACCTAACCTAACCTAACCTAACCTAACCTAACCTAACCTAACCTAACCTAACCTAACCTAACCTAACCTAACCTAACCTAACCTAACCTAACCTAACCTAACCTAACCTAACCTAACCTAACCTAACCTAACCTAACCTAACCTAACCTAACCTAACCTAACCTAACCTAACCTAACCTAACCTAACCTAACCTAACCTAACCTAACCTAACCTAACCTAACCTAACCTAACCTAACCTAACCTAACCTAACCTAACCTAACCTAACCTAACCTAACCTAACCTAACCTAACCTAACCTAACCTAACCTAACCTAACCTAACCTAACCTAACCTAACCTAACCTAACCTAACCTAACCTAACCTAACCTAACCTAACCTAACCTAACCTAACCTAACCTAACCTAACCTAACCTAACCTAACCTAACCTAACCTAACCTAACCTAACCTAACCTAACCTAACCTAACCTAACCTAACCTAACCTAACCTAACCTAACCTAACCTAACCTAACCTAACCTAACCTAACCTAACCTAACCTAACCTAACCTAACCTAACCTAACCTAACCTAACCTAACCTAACCTAACCTAACCTAACCTAACCTAACCTAACCTAACCTAACCTAACCTAACCTAACCTAACCTAACCTAACCTAACCTAACCTAACCTAACCTAACCTAACCTAACCTAACCTAACCTAACCTAACCTAACCTAACCTAACCTAACCTAACCTAACCTAACCTAACCTAACCTAACCTAACCTAACCTAACCTAACCTAACCTAACCTAACCTAACCTAACCTAACCTAACCTAACCTAACCTAACCTAACCTAACCTAACCTAACCTAACCTAACCTAACCTAACCTAACCTAACCTAACCTAACCTAACCTAACCTAACCTAACCTAACCTAACCTAACCTAACCTAACCTAACCTAACCTAACCTAACCTAACCTAACCTAACCTAACCTAACCTAACCTAACCTAACCTAACCTAACCTAACCTAACCTAACCTAACCTAACCTAACCTAACCTAACCTAACCTAACCTAACCTAACCTAACCTAACCTAACCTAACCTAACCTAACCTAACCTAACCTAACCTAACCTAACCTAACCTAACCTAACCTAACCTAACCTAACCTAACCTAACCTAACCTAACCTAACCTAACCTAACCTAACCTAACCTAACCTAACCTAACCTAACCTAACCTAACCTAACCTAACCTAACCTAACCTAACCTAACCTAACCTAACCTAACCTAACCTAACCTAACCTAACCTAACCTAACCTAACCTAACCTAACCTAACCTAACCTAACCTAACCTAACCTAACCTAACCTAACCTAACCTAACCTAACCTAACCTAACCTAACCTAACCTAACCTAACCTAACCTAACCTAACCTAACCTAACCTAACCTAACCTAACCTAACCTAACCTAACCTAACCTAACCTAACCTAACCTAACCTAACCTAACCTAACCTAACCTAACCTAACCTAACCTAACCTAACCTAACCTAACCTAACCTAACCTAACCTAACCTAACCTAACCTAACCTAACCTAACCTAACCTAACCTAACCTAACCTAACCTAACCTAACCTAACCTAACCTAACCTAACCTAACCTAACCTAACCTAACCTAACCTAACCTAACCTAACCTAACCTAACCTAACCTAACCTAACCTAACCTAACCTAACCTAACCTAACCTAACCTAACCTAACCTAACCTAACCTAACCTAACCTAACCTAACCTAACCTAACCTAACCTAACCTAACCTAACCTAACCTAACCTAACCTAACCTAACCTAACCTAACCTAACCTAACCTAACCTAACCTAACCTAACCTAACCTAACCTAACCTAACCTAACCTAACCTAACCTAACCTAACCTAACCTAACCTAACCTAACCTAACCTAACCTAACCTAACCTAACCTAACCTAACCTAACCTAACCTAACCTAACCTAACCTAACCTAACCTAACCTAACCTAACCTAACCTAACCTAACCTAACCTAACCTAACCTAACCTAACCTAACCTAACCTAACCTAACCTAACCTAACCTAACCTAACCTAACCTAACCTAACCTAACCTAACCTAACCTAACCTAACCTAACCTAACCTAACCTAACCTAACCTAACCTAACCTAACCTAACCTAACCTAACCTAACCTAACCTAACCTAACCTAACCTAACCTAACCTAACCTAACCTAACCTAACCTAACCTAACCTAACCTAACCTAACCTAACCTAACCTAACCTAACCTAACCTAACCTAACCTAACCTAACCTAACCTAACCTAACCTAACCTAACCTAACCTAACCTAACCTAACCTAACCTAACCTAACCTAACCTAACCTAACCTAACCTAACCTAACCTAACCTAACCTAACCTAACCTAACCTAACCTAACCTAACCTAACCTAACCTAACCTAACCTAACCTAACCTAACCTAACCTAACCTAACCTAACCTAACCTAACCTAACCTAACCTAACCTAACCTAACCTAACCTAACCTAACCTAACCTAACCTAACCTAACCTAACCTAACCTAACCTAACCTAACCTAACCTAACCTAACCTAACCTAACCTAACCTAACCTAACCTAACCTAACCTAACCTAACCTAACCTAACCTAACCTAACCTAACCTAACCTAACCTAACCTAACCTAACCTAACCTAACCTAACCTAACCTAACCTAACCTAACCTAACCTAACCTAACCTAACCTAACCTAACCTAACCTAACCTAACCTAACCTAACCTAACCTAACCTAACCTAACCTAACCTAACCTAACCTAACCTAACCTAACCTAACCTAACCTAACCTAACCTAACCTAACCTAACCTAACCTAACCTAACCTAACCTAACCTAACCTAACCTAACCTAACCTAACCTAACCTAACCTAACCTAACCTAACCTAACCTAACCTAACCTAACCTAACCTAACCTAACCTAACCTAACCTAACCTAACCTAACCTAACCTAACCTAACCTAACCTAACCTAACCTAACCTAACCTAACCTAACCTAACCTAACCTAACCTAACCTAACCTAACCTAACCTAACCTAACCTAACCTAACCTAACCTAACCTAACCTAACCTAACCTAACCTAACCTAACCTAACCTAACCTAACCTAACCTAACCTAACCTAACCTAACCTAACCTAACCTAACCTAACCTAACCTAACCTAACCTAACCTAACCTAACCTAACCTAACCTAACCTAACCTAACCTAACCTAACCTAACCTAACCTAACCTAACCTAACCTAACCTAACCTAACCTAACCTAACCTAACCTAACCTAACCTAACCTAACCTAACCTAACCTAACCTAACCTAACCTAACCTAACCTAACCTAACCTAACCTAACCTAACCTAACCTAACCTAACCTAACCTAACCTAACCTAACCTAACCTAACCTAACCTAACCTAACCTAACCTAACCTAACCTAACCTAACCTAACCTAACCTAACCTAACCTAACCTAACCTAACCTAACCTAACCTAACCTAACCTAACCTAACCTAACCTAACCTAACCTAACCTAACCTAACCTAACCTAACCTAACCTAACCTAACCTAACCTAACCTAACCTAACCTAACCTAACCTAACCTAACCTAACCTAACCTAACCTAACCTAACCTAACCTAACCTAACCTAACCTAACCTAACCTAACCTAACCTAACCTAACCTAACCTAACCTAACCTAACCTAACCTAACCTAACCTAACCTAACCTAACCTAACCTAACCTAACCTAACCTAACCTAACCTAACCTAACCTAACCTAACCTAACCTAACCTAACCTAACCTAACCTAACCTAACCTAACCTAACCTAACCTAACCTAACCTAACCTAACCTAACCTAACCTAACCTAACCTAACCTAACCTAACCTAACCTAACCTAACCTAACCTAACCTAACCTAACCTAACCTAACCTAACCAGGATTTCTGTAGTAAGCAGGATAGAGAGTCGGTCTGGGAGGGTATATATAGGGTTTTGGGCCGGACGGCCAAACGCGAGGAGGACCCGCCATTAGCGATGGATAACACAGAGTTGGACGCTAAAGGCTCGGCTCGACTTATGGCTGAGACCTTCTACCCCGAGGACTCCGAGGAGCACGACTCCGAAGAGCACCGACGGGTGAGGGCTTTAGCAGAGCTTGTAGACAGAGAGACCTCATCGGACCGGTGGGACCCCCCTTTCACCCTTTTGGAGTTAAAACTGGCAAGTCGCTCCTTCAATTCAAAGAAGGCCCCGGGTGCGGACGGTCTCACCGCCGACATATGCCTACGTGCGATAGAATCCGACCCAGAGCTCTTCCTGTGCCTCTTCAATCAGTGCCTGGCTGTCCATCACTTTCCCAGGGTCTGGAAGGAGGCCACGGTTATATTTCTTCGGAAACCGGGAAAAACCAATTACACGATTCCAAAGTCTTACCGCCCTATAGGCCTCCTCCCTGTACTTGGGAAGGTCATGGAAAAAATGATTGTCACAAGGTTACAATTTCATTTAGCGCCCAAAATCAGCTCACGCCAGTTCGGCTTCATGCCCCAACGCAGCACCGAGGACGCCCTCTATACCTTAATGAAACACATTAGAAGCAAATTAGATTTGAAGAAAATTGTCGTTTTGATCTCACTAGATATAGAGGGCGCCTTCGACAATGCTTGGTGGCCAAAAATTAGAGTCCGACTGGCGGAGGAGAGATGCCCTATAAACATCCAACGGCTATTGGGCAGTTACCTAAAGGACAGGAGCGTCAGAGTCAGGTACTGTGGAGAGGAGCATGAAATAGGCACTGGGAAGGGTTGTGTGCAGGGATCCATTGGCGGGCCGATGCTCTGGAATTTGCTTTTGGACCCATTGCTTCGGGATTTGGAAGCCAAAGGTGTTTATGTGCAAGCTTTTGCCGACGATGTAGTTATGGTGTATGACGGCAATA
>OW121719.1:25000-30000 GCA_933228805.2 Hipparchia semele
CGCGCCTTTAATAAAGTCAGCCTCAGAAGGCCCACTTGAGGATTTAGCAGTTGTGGCAAACCAACTTTTTCAGGAGGGAAAATTCCAACTGGAACAGTCTGGAAATATAAAAGCCAGTATAAAAGAGACGGTAATTGAGTGCCTCAATAGCCTCTATACTGTCGCCTTGAGGCTCAGTTCTAGACCTCCTTCTCCTGCGTCACAGCCAGCTTCCGCCGACTTCAGCAAGGAGGTACTTGAAGAGTTAAAAAAACAGAGGGAAATTGTCATCGCGACGAAGTCGAGTGTGGACGCGGTTAAGGACCACATCAAGGTCTTAGACGGCGCCTCATACGCAGCAGTGGCTGCGATTGCTAAACCTCTGCAAACTTCTGACTTGTCCAAACCCCAGTCTGTCCACTCTATGATCGTGTCGTCGGTCGACGCTCATGACACCAGCGAAGATGTCCTCAATAAAATCAGGACGGCCGTTAGCGCCAAGACATCAGGCATAAGAGTGGACAGGGTGAGGAAAGCAAGGGATCAGAAAGTAGTGCTTGGCTGCCGGACTCGTGAAGAGCTGGCCAGAGTGACAGAAAAGCTAAAGTCTGGCAGCCCAACGCTGCTTACAGAAGAAAAAACTAATAAAGACCCCCAAATCATACTGCACAACGTACTCAAAGTCAATACTGATGACGACGTGCTGAGCGCCCTACGAAGGCAAAACGAACACATACTGGGGACGATACCCGAGGAGGAGTACAGGGCGAGCGTGCGGTACCGTAGAAGAGCAAGGAACCCGCTTGAAAACCACGTAGTCTTACAGGTATCGCCGTCAATATGGCAACGCGTTATTGATGTGGGCAAAGTCCATATAGACCTTCAGCGCGTTACAGTAAAAGACCAGTCCCCGTTGGTACAGTGCTCTAGGTGTCTCGGCTACGGACATGGCCGTAAGGCCTGTCAGGAGTCGGAAGACACCTGCAGTCACTGTGCAGGGTCACACTTACGCAACGCATGCCCGGCGTGGCAGGCTGGGGAACGACCCACATGCCGCAACTGTCAGATTGCCCGACTTGACAGATCGGACCACAACAGCTTTGAAGAAGTTTGTCCGATCCGAAAGAAGTGGGATGCACTGGCAAGGGCGAAAGTGGCGTACTGCTGAGGGCTCCCAGGACGGAACACAAGTTGTAACTGATGTTGCGGAAGATTTTATGTGTCGAATAATTCAAGCCAACCTACAACGATCAAAGCTGGCGACAAACGAACTCCTCCTTGAGACACAGAAGCGCAAGACATGCGTTGCTATGGTCCAAGAACCTTATGTGGGCGCTGGCGGTGAGCTGGCTCAGGCAAGAGGATATAGAGTTGTTCAAAAAACATCGAACAGGTCAAAACCGGTCAAAGCAGCAGTGATAGTCTTAAACAATGACATTGAGGTACTTGAACAACCAACACTTACCACAGAGAACATCGCAGTAGCAATTCTGAAAACAGGCTCCTGGGAAGTATGTGTCATCTCCATCTACTTTGAAGACAGCTTGCCGATTGAGCCCTACCTTGCACATGTGAAAATGATCAAGGACAAGCTAAAACCAAGAAACTTGATCATTGGTGGTGATGCAAATGCTTGGAGTACATGGTGGGGTAGTGAGCACGAAGACCATAGAGGCGAAGCTCTAATGGGCGCACTTGAAGAGATGGAGATGCACATACTAAACGAAGGAAGTAAACCCACATTCTTTACCATAAGGAATGGGAAGATACATAAAAGTATAGTCGATGTTACAGCATGTAGCCAAAACTTGCTTAGCGCAGTGGATGATTGGAAAGTAGACGAAGGTGTTACAAGCTCCGACCACAATGCAATCATATATACAATAAAATTAAAGCAGATTAAAGCAGTTTGCAACAAAAAGATTAACAAAATCAACCCGAAAATATAATACTAAGAAAGCAAAATGGAATGAATATAAGCAAGTGTTTAGAGAAGAACTACAAAAAAATAATATTACGATAGAAGAAATAGAAAATATTCAAATAGAGGCCGAACTGGAAGAAATAGTGCAAAAATTTATAAACAGCATAACTGAAGCATGCAAGAAAGCAATACCTTCAATCGGAAGCAAAACAAAAATTAACTTACCTTGGTGGACACCGGAGCTCGAAGACCTGAAGAAAGACATGATGACTAAGAAGCGACGAATCCGCTGCGCTGCAACTCGACGAAAAAACCTTGTGGTTGAAGAGTACCTGAAATCAAAAAAGACATATGAAGAAGAAACTGTAAAGGCTCAAACTAGAAGTTGGAAAAAATTTTGCGGAGCCCAGGACCGTGAAAGTTTCTGGGATGGAGTATATCGCGTAATACGTAAGACGTCAAAACAGTACGAAGATCAGCCACTATCCAGAGACGGACAGGTCTTGGGTCCCGCGGATTCAGCAAAACTTCTTGCTGAAACGTTCTTTCCGGTAGACAACGAAGTGGAAGACAATCAAGAACACCGAGAAATCAGAAACCGAGCCAAAAATAGCGAGAATTTAGACAGAGACGTAAAACAGGATCCTCCATTCACCAGCGAAGAGTTAAAATATGTCATTGAATCCTTTAACATAAAAAAGGCACCTGGACGCGACGGCTTTACGGCTGATATCTGCGCCGCCTCCATCCGGATGAGTGGAGGGGTGTTTCTTAGTGTCGTCAACAAGTGCCTCGAACTCTCATACTTCCCGAGAATATGGAAAGAGGCAACAATCATTGTCCTGCGCAAGCCATCGAAACCGGACTACAGCCTAGCGAAAGCGTATAGACCAATTGGTTTGCTGTCGATTCACGGGAAGATATTGGAAAAGCTTCTAATCAGAAGGGTTCGTTGGCACTTGTCGTTGAAACAGAGTCCGAGACAATATGGCTTTGTTCCACAGCGCTGTACAGAGGACTCCCTCTACGATCTAATTCAACACGTAAAGGAAAACATTAGGAAAAAACTCATCAGTGTTATCGTATCGTTGGATATTGAGGGAGCCTTTGACAGCGCGTGGTGGCCGGCAATAAAGTGTCAACTGATGGACAAAAAATGCCCCCAAAATTTACGCAAATTGGTAGGTAGCTACCTAAAAGACCGAAAGGTTAACGTTCGGTATGCAGGTAAAGAAATCACAGCTGATACCAATAAGGGCTGCATACAGGGTTCTATCGGTGGCCCTACCTTCTGGAACGTTTTGCTGGATCCGTTGCTGTACAAGGTAGAAAGTATGGGCATTCACTGTCAAGCTTTTGCTGACGATATCGTTCTTGTGTTTTCTGGTAACGCAATAAATAAAATAGAAGAACAAACAGCTTCAGTACTTAACCATGTGTATGAATGGGGCGTCAGTAACAAGTTGAAGTTTGCCCCACATAAAACTCAAGCTATGGTGGTCACTAAGAAACTAAAGTATGACGCCCCATGCATCCACATGGGAAGCACTCAAATAGAAATAGTTGATGAAATTAAAATTTTAGGCCTAATAATAGATAAAGGATTAACTTTTAATAGTCATATTAAATATATCTGTAAAAAAGCACTCAATATTTACAAACCATTGGCACGCACGGCAAAAATAAAATGGGGATTAAATTCAGAAATCATAAGAACGATGTATACGGCGGTAATCGAGCCGATCATCTTGTATGCGGCCAGCGTGTGGGCTCCGGCAGTAGACAAATGGATGACACAGAAACAACTCAATACAGTCCAGCGTGGTTTTGCTCAAAAGATCGTGAAAGCCTACAGAACGACTTCTCTCACCGCAGCATTAACCCTTGCTGGACTGATACCTCTCGACTTGCGAGTGCATGAAAATGCCTACATCTATGAGGCAAAACGAGGGAAATTCCATGATTTTATTGGAGAAGATATGGACATAGAGGAGAGGAAAAGTTATCTCTTCGCACCACATCCGGCTAGTGAAGAGACCTATGATTTTGAATGCCTGGACGATCAAACGCTCGAGGGTGGTATGGAATACAAAAAAGCAGCGGTTGAAATGTTTACGGATGGTAGCAAAATCGATGGCAAGGTGGGTGCCGCTTTAACAATCTGGAAAGACGGAACCGAAACAGAATACAGAAAGCTTCGGCTTGCGTCTTACTGCACAGTATTCCAAGCCGAGATGTATGCACTCTACCGAGCCACGGAAATAGCAATTAAACGCAAAGAAGCCTCCGTAAACATTTTAAGTGACTCCAGATCATCACTAGATCTTATTAAAAAGCCCAACACATTCCATCCCCTGGCATTTGCCATAAGAGAAAATTTACATAAGCTGAAACAGCAGGACAAAGTCATTAACATCTATTGGATAAGAGCTCATGTAGGAACAATCGGTAATGAAAGAGCTGACTTCTTAGCCAAGGAAGCAGCCTTGACTAAGAAGTCGGCACCGGACTACGATAAATGTCCCATTTCCTTCATAAAACGTGAAATACGTAAGGAATCAATTAAAAAATGGGATTGTAGGTATAAAGAAAGCTCTAACGCTGTAGTCACCAAAACATTCTTTCCGAACATCGAAAAGGCATACAAAATTTTAAAACAAATAAAACTTACACCTGAATTAGTGCAAATTATGACAGGTCATGGTGGTTTCGGCTACTATCTCCACAGATTTAAATGCAAGAACAGCCCGGTTTGTGACTGTGACAACCAGACAGAACAAACTGTAATGCATATTATTACAGAATGTCCGATATATGGTAAAAGTAGGTATGATACGGAACTGTATATCGATAAAAAGATAAGGGTTGAAAATCTTTGTGAGATAGTGGCTGAAAAATCAACCAGGGACATATTTTTAAAGTTTTGCAAGAAAATTGCAATTTCAGTAATAAATAAAAACAAGACGTAAATAGTATGTGGTTGTACAGATTTACTGTATAGTTTATATTATAATAATATAACAAGTTACATAAATAAAACAGCTCACATACTATTTAGGTAAAAAACAAATAAATAAAATAAGGTGTTATTAAAGAT